>NDFZ01004857.1:153565-188156 GCA_002192655.3 Mamestra configurata
CTTTCATTTTGCGTGTCCATCCCCCACAGCGGGTGGTGTGCATTGGCGTCGGTCCCGATGACAACCTCATCTCCGCTGCTTTCACACTGGGTGACGAGACGGACAAGGTCGTGAGGGGGCGGTTCCTCCGCCTCAGGCATATAGACCGAGGCGAAGACGATCGCCATGACTTTGTCGCCACGCTGTATGTTCAGCCTAGCTGCAGAGACATCTCTGCAACAGAAGTCGTTTAAGAGCTGTGCTTTAAAGTTACCTGTGACATAGATACACGATCTAGGGTGATCCTGGTCCGTAGTAACAAGGAGCTTACCGTTAAGGTTGGATAGTCCTCGTATTTGGCCACCCCTAATCCACGGCTCTTGGATGAGGGCGATGGCCGTGTGTTGCACCTCCAGCCACTTCCTCAATTGAGCCGTTGCAGTCTGGCTGTGGTGGAGGTTTGCCTGCACGACTCTACAGGCCGACGAAAGGGACGCCATCGCAGGCGAGGCCCTCCTCGTCACCCTCTAGACGCAGCCCGGCAAACATGTCGCCCTCGTCGAAGCCATCCTCCAGCAGGCCGGAAGCCGGGGACAACGTAACGTCGTCCAGCTCCCCACCCGATGAAGGGATGGCACCCACGGCGGCGGCAGGGGCAGCCGACACTGCTATTTCAGCAGGGTCAGCCACTGTTGCTTCCGGGTTGTTTGGTTGGGGGATGGTCTCCCCTGCTTCCTGCTGCTGTCCCGTAGTCGGGTCCCAACCCCGAGGGACGTCGACGAACCTGCCATTCGGACCCTGGAACTTCACGTACACCGATCCCAGACCAATTGAGAGTCGGCGTTCGGAGCTCAACAGGGTCGGAACCTGGTCCTCGGGGATACCCAGCACCACGAACCAGCATGCCCTCTGCTTCTCGGCGTGCAGCACCACCCACCTTTTGACGTCGATCCATGGGTTCTGGTAACAGAGGGCTCGTCCAATAAAGGTCGAGTCCTCGTAGACTCCTTGGTCGTCGGGGATAGCGATGCCGCAACGCACCCGCTTCTGAATCTCCGACTGACTCTTGACGACTAACGAGGTGTTAGCCGGGAGAGCCAGACCGGAGACTGTCTTCTTCAGCCACTCTAGCGTGTGGTCGTTTCCGCACCACAGTTTGAGGACACCTCCAGCGAACAGCGGCTTCGCGTTGAAGGTCGGCCCCGGTGTGTCCTGCATAGGGGAGCAGGCCTCCGTGATGATCTGCCTCTGTATGGCAGCCACGACCTGGTCTGATACTCCCTGGCTGATGATCCCCCTCCGGTCGCAGGTTATCGCGACGTTCAGGGACGCACTCGCAGCTTGGGCGTAGCTTCTGTTGGCAACCCGCTGGGACTGGTCAAGCCGCGGCCGCTTGTGCTCTCCACGAGGTGATAAAGTCTCGTTGAGAGCCCGCTTGGCCGCAGCCTGATCGTTCCCGTTGGGTTGCTGTGTCGTGGTAGCCACCTCGGCCGGAACTCCTGCGGATTTGGTTGGCGGTTGACAGGGCGTCGGTCGGCTAGTGCCGGCCTCAGCCTGCGACCGCTTCCCTTCTGAGAAGCTCAGCTTACCTTGCTTGGTCGTGTTGACCTTGCTAGTGGCGGTACCCTGCTTGCGTTGGGAGGCCTTCCCTTTGCCTCCCCGTCTGCGTTCATGACGCCGCTCCTTGCGCGTCTGCCTTTCCCTCCTTTTACCCTGGCTGGTAGGAGCGTTTTGACCTGAAGGGTCAGAACAAGAGCAATGGGCTTGTGGAGTTAGATTTTTACCCTTCCCTTTTTTTCCTTTACGGATTGGCACCTGCCAGGCGCTTGCAAAGACGTCCTCGGTGCTGCAGACCGTTCCCGTTTGCCCGGTTGCGGTTGCCTCGTGGGATGTGGCTTGAGGAGCCACAGGAGGAGGAGGAGGGTGCTTGGGAAGGCTACTTTCGGCAGTGGTGTTAGCCGTCGCCGTTTTCACCTTGTGTTTGAAGGGATCGGTACTGGTCCCAGGCAGCGCCGATACCCTTTGCATGTTAAGGGACTTTTTGGTCTTAGCTGTGGTTTTCGCCACAGCCGGACCGGCGCCCGCGCTGGGGCCTGCGGCGTTAGCTGCAGGACCTCCAGGGGCGAGCGAAGTGCCAGGGGCACCTCGCTTGGGAGTTTTGCCAGCTTTCGCCGACTCCACTCCTGCGGTTGAAGTAATAGGCCTCAATTCGTCCATANGAAGTAGGATATAATATAATAATAATAAGGAAGGATTAAATCAAAAATTAAACCGAGAAAATAAGCTACATTTCCTTGCACTATCCAAAGAGCCGAATGACAACCAGGTCAACATACAAACTATATTCAAATACCAATCAAATTAAACTAAAGGTCCAAACTACAAATTACACTAAAAACTTAACCACCACAGTGAGCATTATAACAAAAACAAACTACACACACAGCACCGCTCCGCTCATTTCTCGCTCCACCAACTTCATAGCTAAAGGACGCACGACCCGCCGGCGGCAAAACGGCTAAACTATTCTATGCATTTGTGATTGATCCGATAACTGGGGGACCCTTCGTGTGTTATTTAGCAGCAATTGGCCATGATTGGTGCGGTCCCCTAGAGGTTAGATGATGGATCGGTTCTCGGTTTTTACCTGCCGTTATCTGCGGGACCAGTGATTAGGTTTCGTGTTAACTTGAATTTATTTGGCTGTGATATTTGAATGGATTTGTGGGTTGTTTGTTTATTTGGGTGTCAGTGTGTTTGAGCGAATTTAATTTGAATTCTTTCAATATTCCGTTTTTTACAAATATTTTTGGAAATTCTGGCTTGTGCGCTATTTAAACACACTCTTTGTTTAAATCGTGCACCACAGAATGTCGGATTGTTAAGTCTAAGTTTATCTTAGACTCTATTAGAATAGAATAGAATAATTTATTGTCCTTAAAATTTACAACCGATAAGTTGATTCCTGGAACTCACACTAGGATTCCCTGTGTCGTGAGATCCAGGCTCCTTCGTTCCGTTTACACTTATTGCTACTACATGTAATATATATTATAATTATGTACTAGTAAAGAAGAAGAAATATACATTAAAAAACTAATAAACAATGAAGACTAATATTAATACACAAAAAAACAGTAGATAACCAAGTATGTATGTAGTGTGTGTGTGTTGTGTATATTGTGTGTGGGTATTATGGTGTGTGCGTATATGTGATGGTATGTGTTAGTGTGGGTGTATGAATTAAGATTCGCGAGTTGTGTTGGTATGTCTGAATGTAACCTCAGGATTTATATAATTATGTAGAACTTTGTAATATAGAATAGAAAATAGAGATCAGTACCTATCAAAGCGCTTTTTTTTCAGATTATTATGTTTTCTGTCATATCATAGTCCAGAGTAAGCAGCCATTTTGTAACGATTTTTTTTTTCATTTAGTTTGGGTTAGTTGTAAAATTTATTGAAATAAATATAATAATACATAAGAAAAAACAATCAATATAATAAGTGTAATAAATAATACTCTCAAGTAGTCTAAAGTATGATATCACTATTAAAAGAAAATTAACGAAAAACTACAATGTCCCCTACAAAGTCCCCAACACAGTTTACTCAAGATCATTATTAGATTGTAAGGCAATGAAGCGGTTTCACACCATAATGCAATGACTATGCAAATGCCGTGGCCCTCCGTTATTACAATTATTGTAACAAAAAACACGCATTATTAAAATCAATGGGTAGACAAATGGATAGACAAACACAATATGTGGTCACAAAATTTCCTCACACACCTTAGACATTTCTCCAATTGTGTTGGAGTGTGGAATACAACTGGGTGTAGTTTTTTTTTAAGTATGGGAAATGATCAAATAACTTCTGAATGCGAGGAGCGGAAGGGCGAGTCAGACTCTTACTGACTAAAACCCATCCGTGTTCCTCCTAAAGCCCTTTGCGTTCCAGGGCCGCGGTGACTTTCGAAGAAATTCCGCAACCCTGGCAGGCTCTGGCCCTAACGGGTCCGGTCTCCTATGCTGACATCTCTTTGAAGCGCGCGTGGTACACAACGCGCCGTCGACCCGGGCCTGGTTGTGTGGACAGCGAGCCACCCAACGCTCGCAGGACCGCGAACCGAGTAGCTAGGAATAAGTATTTAACAAGGAGCTTGCCTGTCAGATCTCCACAAGCCAGTTATCGATAACACAAGAATAAAAGAACAAACGTTGTAAACGTGTGGCGGCCTTGTCCCAAAAAAGAAAAACCAGCCAAGTGCGAGTCGGACTCTCACACGAAGGGTTCCGTATCATAAACCGAAAATAACATGTTTCTCTTATGGGAGCCCCCGTTAATTTTATCCAATTTTTATTTGTTGTAATAGCGGCACACACTCTATGAAAATTTCAACTGTCTACCTATTACGGTTGTTGAGATACAGCCTGCTGACAGACAGACGAACGGACGGACATCGGAGGCTTAGTAATAGGGTTCCGTTGGTTACTCTTCGGGCACGGAATCCTAAAAAGCGTTATAAAGTTGTAATGACATACTTGATCAACAAATCACCCTGGAACCAGCCGCTGTTGGTTACCGGCCTCCTTTCCTTTCTGCTATGCTAATCTAATCTTTGATATAGAAAACTAATATTTCATTATTAACAGAATAATCCACCCTACAAAGTCCCCCAACAGTTTATTCAAGATTATTATTTGGTTGTAAGGCAATGAAGCGGTTTCATGCCACTATGACTATGCAAATGCTATGTCCCTCCTTTATTACCATTATTGGCGCTTCCATAAGTTTCTTATGACTCTATCAACACTGTTATTAGGGGATGAAATTGTGATTTTCGTAGGGTGGTAAGTACCTAATGGTTTTTTTAGTGGTAGTTTTTTATGATTAATCGCTTAATAAGCATGCTTTCTGTGTTTCATGTGAATATTTTTTGGAATGAGCAGATGGCTTTCCATGTGGGTCTCCCTGCAGTGGGATAGTTTCTTGGTATGGAATAATGTTGATCCATATTTTACATATACTATATGTATACAGGGTGGAATTTTGTAATGCCACCTGAAGGGAAAGTACTCTTAAAAATCTAGATAGAAAATTTTACTCAAAGAAAACATTCCTTTATTTTTGACAGAAAGAAAACTGCATTCAAAGATTTTCGAAAATTCGTTTGCCACACCCGGGAATCAAACGGACTAAAATCTGTAGAAATTACAGGCTGTACTTTTATTGCAGTTAGTTTACCATTTTTTGTAAATAATTAAAATAATTTAAGATTTCATGGTTTTCCTATCATTTAATTTATTAAGTTTCTTAGAGAGATTTCATCCTAATTGATCCTAACGATCAATGCAATAAAAGTACAGGGTGTTATTTTTACAGATTTTAGTCGCTTCGATTCCCGAGTGTGGCAATTTGCTCAATAAGCGATTTTTTTAAAATCTTTGAATGCAGTTTTCTTTCTACTCAAAAATAAAGGAATGTTTTCTTTGAGTAAAATTTTCTATCTACAGTATTAAGAGTACTTACCCTTCAGGTGGCATTACACAATTCCACCCTGTATACATATACCTAGTATGGAAAAATATGGATCAACATTGATCCATATTTTTCCATACTATTTTATCCCCTGTCTTCTTCGGTCAATCTGGCAAAATTGGGCAATTACAAACTTGTAGATGTAAAATTAATTATATCCGATAAAATTATCACACTTTGAATGTCCCTTTGAACCTCTGTAATCTTGTATATACATACATACATTGTGATGATTTCAAATCTATACCTTTTTATTTAAATAGTACATAACTAGAACTAACAAACAAATTGAAATGAAATAAAACCTCCAGGGGACCTGGATCTAACAGGGAATAGTGGAAAACTTATGGAAAAAACCTCTGGCCAGCAGTAAAATAAAACAAATTCAAAACCTTCGAACATATTTCTCACGTGGTAGGTCCACGTGAGAAATATGTTCGAAGGTTTTATTGCAATAACCCATCGCATATACCAATAAACCAGTGCACAATAACTGTCTTAACTTGCAGCATTGCGCACAATTTTCACATTCCCGCCGACGCCCGACCTGCCATCTTACCTATCTAACGGGGATCCAATTAGTTCTACAGTGGCAGTTTGTACTACATGCTTTCTGGAATGTTCTACTAGTGCCAGGTGTGTTGGAGTAGTGCTCGCACTGAAATTAAAGGTGTGAAGCATTCTAATCTCGTTTAACTGTGGAGTTGTCTTTTGCCAGTTGTAATTATTATTCACTAGCTGCGACCCGCGGTGTTACATGCGGTTTATCAGATACTCCGCGTGGATGCCGAAAATCATACGAATGGAACACACTCCCGGAATAAAAAGCCTATGTGTTAATCCAGAGTGTCAGCTTCCTGCTTACCAAATATGATCAAAATTGGTCTAGTCGTTTGCGCGTGAAGAGGTAACAAACATACACACACACACTCACAAACTTTCACACATAAACATAATAATATGATGTGACTAGCTGTACCGAAAATCATTAAAACCAACGATTTAGGCGTGTAAGCGTAACAAAGAAGCAACACACTTACACTACTAGATCTTCTGCTAGATCTTCAACAACCATCGTTATATTTTTCTTTTTCTTCAACCTCTGTCTCCTTACTCTCACAGTCCAATGGGACAGCAATCTTACATGACCGCGGAGATAATTATCAGGTGCAAGACCAGTGTCGTTACGTTCTGTCCAGGGCTTTTAACTTCCAAACTCCAGGCTGCTACTATCTTGCGGAATATGTTCGAAATAATCGAATGACGGTGCGGTTGGCGCTGTGGTTGAGCGATTGACTGCTGCGCTGCGTGTCGTGGATTCGATTCCCGCACGGAACAAATATTTGTATGGTCTACAGATAGTTGTTCCGGGTCTGGCTATTTGTGTATGTGACTCTGTATGTTTGTAAACGCACCCATGATACAGGTGAAATTCCTAGTGTGGGGCAAAGTTTGAAAACCAAAGAATCACCGCGGCCCCGGAACGCAAAGGGTTATGGAAGGAACACGGATGGGTTTTAGTCAGTAAGAGTTTGACGCCCTTTTGCTCCACCAGAGCGGAAGAAGTATTTTTTTTTCTTTTTTTTTTAATATTGGTTTACTCTTGACTCTAGTCTAGGTCATAGATGACAGAGACAAAGTCGACGACGGAGCGAGCTTACCCAGAAGAAGCCTGTTCACTCTAATTTTGAAGAGATTAGGGTTGTATGCGTTCGGAAACACAGACGCAGGCAGAGAGTTCCACTCCTTTGCTGTGCGCATTATAAAAGACGTTTGGAAACGTTTAGTGCGAATTGGTGGAATAGCAACAAGTAAGTAATTTTATGATTTCCCATCCTTAATAAAAAAAGACAGCTACTGTCCTACCTAATGGAAGAAACCAATATCAATTTAGCGCCCGGCTCGGGAATTTGCCTAATCCAGAACCCCACGCTCGAAAGAAAGAAACTGGACCAGAAGTTTAAGAATAACCATATATTTAATGTCAGTCTTTTCCAGGTCAATAGAGACTGACCAAAGGTGAATGAAACGGCATTTCATGCAGAATATTTGTTTCCTATTACTATCAATGAATCGCCTCACTGGCGATGGACAGAACTCTAGAACTAAGAAATTGAATCTCGAATGGGAAATTCGAAGGCAATAAAAATAATATCTTTACTTATTTTCAAAATAAGCAGAACTTAAATGCAAGCCAGGGTCGTAACCCATAAAATAGAGATACTTTGTAGACGGGGTGTACAAAAAAAAACAAATTGTACCTACTTGTTTTTTTTTTAACCAGCCACGTTGTCAGCCGTAGCCAGCAGTCACCTTTCTGGCTGGACTGTATCTCATAAATCGTACCTCGTTGTTTTAACGCTATAACAGCAAATAATAAACGTAAAATAAATTATATTGTTTCGGTTTATGGTAACCCTTCGTGCGAGTCCGACACGCACTTGACCGATTTTTTATCGTCATTACAAATTTTTTTTAGGTTTACCCTGCATAATGTAGGTAGCTCTTCAGAATTAGAGTGAACAGGCTTCGTCTGGGCAAGCCCGCTCCATCGTCGACTTTGTCTGTGTCATCTATGACCTAGACTAGAGGCAAGAGCAAACTCATCTCAAATAAAAAAAACTTTTTGGAATACTTCAATTCAATGATAGGCAAATAAAACATCATAAATCGTGACAACATTGAATTAACATTTAATAACTGAGCAGTACACCGAGCTCCAGGACATATTGTAACGAGACAAAGTAGTGTTATACATTAAATAGGGAGTTTCGTCATATAGGGGTTATATTATTATTAATATAACTTAGCAGTAACTATGTCACGGTCCTTAACACATCAAACCTAACCAACGTATTACTATTCTAGGAAAATGTCATAGCTTTTAATAATAAATAAATATTTATTCGTAAAAAAGCCAACTTTTGATCCACAGTAGGTGTTAGTAGCACTTAATACTATGTTTGTTAATTTTATAAATATGAAATACAGTCTCTTCCGTCTTCTAATGATTAATAAAATTGTTAAAAATAATTAATTAATTCAAGTCATTAAGTCATAATTTAAAAAGTCCACGAGTAAAATTAAAAAGAATAAAATTATTATGTAAAAAAAAAAAATATTAAAAATTAAAACGAATATTACAACAGATAAAATAATTAATAAAAATCAAAACGAAAAAAAAACAAAATAGGTACCTACATCATCCTCTCAACGTTACCTGCCCCATGACGTATTCATAGGTGCATGTAAGCCATGCCAGCGTTGCATGAAAGGCCCGTCCAACCTGTTGGCAACGACGGCAAGGAGACTGTTGCCGCTGCCGCGCAACCTGCTCGCTATCGTCGAGGTCGCCCTCTTGCGCATACTGGTGTACAAACAGTCAATGCGCAAAGGCCCGTCCAACCTGTTGGCAACGACAGAAAGGAGACTGTTGCCGCTGCCGCGCAACCTGCTCGCTATCGTCGAGGTCGTCCTCTTGCGCATACTGGTGTACAAACAGTCAATGCGCAAAGGCCCGTCCAACCTGTTGGCAACGACAGAAAGGAGACTGTTGCCGCTGCCGCGCAACCTGCTCGCTATCGTCGAGGTCGTCCTCTTGCGCATACTGGTGTACAAACAGTCAATGCGCAAAGGCCCGTCCAACCTGTTGGCAACGACAGAAAGGAGACTGTTGCCGCTGCCGCGCAACCTGCTCGCTATCGTCGAGGTCGTCCTCTTGCGCATACTGGTGTACAAACAGTCAATGCGCAAAGGCCCGTCCAACCTGTTGGCAACGACAGCAAGGAGACTGTTGCCGCTGCCGCGCACTCTGCTCGCTATCGAGGTCGCCCTCTTGCGCATACTGGCGTAGAATCAGTCAATGCGCACATTCGCGAACATTCCCAACGCGCTGCACAAGCGAGGCAGTCGCAGCAGCACAATCAGCGCTTTAATATATTGAACGCAGATAGCGCTGTAGGATCTCAGCGAATATGAAACCCACGGACCGCTCGAATAAAAAGATGTGCAATAAGCTCGAAACAAGGTGCTTTTGACATCCTTGGAGCAACGAGCAAACTTGCGGGCAATCACATTCGTCCTCACCGACAGCGCCCTCCTTTCTCGTTGAATATCATATCATCATTGTTATAAGCTTTTCCAGTTGCCAAGGCATCTTTATACTCAAGCAAACATGAAAGTATTTTATAACCTTGAATACTAACCAAACAACAACACTAACACACTCGTGATAACATACAAGTATCTATTCCCAAAAGGAAAACATAAAGTAGGACGCCCTCGGCCTAGGTTGTGGGGGCACGTGAATGTATGGAGATTATTTCAAACTATCTAATTATCGATCTGCCTAGACTTACCCCAAATCAAATGTTGGGTTTTTCTCCCAGTGTAACTGGATGTAGCTGAGAACCAGTATTTTATATGGGCTGACTGACTGAACTCCACAACCCACTAACTGGAAAACACGATGGCAAGAGATGTTCTGGTTTCTTCTGGATCTGTAAAGACAGACTTCAAATTACAGCTAAAACCAACAGCTTTATGAGCTTTTCGAGACGCGGAGGAGTCTTGGTGTGTAATGAAACTAATGGATGGTCACCTATCCACAGACCGACCTCGGCAAGAATCGCTTAACTTCGAATATCAGCCTGTCTAGCTATAAAACCACCATTGGTCCCATACATTTAAGTTTGTGTAAAGAGTTGCGTTACTATTTTCGGTGTACAATAAAGGATATTCGATCTCGTGCTACAGTTTTAATGTAGCACTTCTAGAGTATTTTTAGAATATACAAATACTATGGTTACAAAACTATAATTAACATTTCGCACAACCTCGCCAACTCACCCATTTAGCCGGTAAGTAATTAGTTCCCAGTTAGTTCCCGAAATGTCTCCGTTTTGTCACTAATGGTTATTTGATATGCTACAGCTATCTCGCTTTTGACGCCGTTCCAAGACTTCTAGGAATTTATCAAAATGTATATTTAACGCTGTATCTTTAGTTTGGTTTGGTTAAAATAGCAAAATTAAGTGCTAATTTGACAACGGAGGAAATTCGAATCAGTAGCTGCCAGTTATTATATTTTAGTTATTATATAGCTATTGGAACACATTTTTTATTAACTTGTCAGGCCCTTTGATACAGTCGCCAAATGACAAAAATGTTTGAAACGCTATGTGTAGCTTGGGATACAATGTTTTTTTTGTATATTTAGTCAAACGTAAGCATGTAGTTATTAAACATCCTAACACACACAACACACGACTGTTTTACATGGCACGGTAGCCTAGAATTAGGCTGCCAGTCCATTGATACGGAGCGAGGCAGCGGAGCGGAGCAACGGAGTAATGCGGAGCGCAGTTGTGGTCTTTGTCTGTCCATTGATGTCGAGTGCAGTAGTGCGGAGCGGAGTTGCTGGCTGTGCAGAGGTCACGTGACGAGTTATTTGAGCGGGCGGCCGTTTTTGCCGCTTCCCCGCTCCGCTGCCTCGCTCCGCTCCCCGGTATTGTATGAATTTTTAAACTAGTTCGCAAATCCCTGTCCATCAAAATTCAAAAAATTCAAAAAATTCAAAATTCAAAAGTCATTTATTCAAATTAGGCTGAGTGCCAGCACTTTTTGAACGTCAAAGTTCTACATAAAGACAGTCCCCCAAAACGCCCGCCCATCACCACTTCCTAGTGTTTTAGCTGGGAAGAAGAAGTGGCGCAACAAACTCCCCAGCAACACATCTGTCTGTTGAGTTATAAGAACTATCACTTATACAAAGATATGTAAGTAGTCAGTATTCTTACAAAGAAAACAATACAACAAAGGTAACACGTAAAAACATAAAACTTAATAATTCGCTACTTGTAAGCTAGCACACTCCATTATGCCAGCATAAACAGACAAACTCAAGCATAAAAACAATATCAAATCAAACTAAATAAGCCTCCAGACATGAAGGGTGTGCCCGCTTACACGTACAGAGGGTAGAATTTAATAAAAAGATCTGTGACTCGACGCCACAAGTGATAAACCAGGGCCATCAAAATTAAACATTAAGCATATAATCGTTATAACAATAGTAAAATCCATGGCTAACAAGACGACCTTTCACCACAAGCAGCACCCGTTCACGAGCATAACGCAAAGATCAGCCATTACCCCCCTCGCCATATTTGAGGGAAAGAGGTAACCCGACCCCCGACGCTACCGCAAGCAGTAAAATCTAAGGGAGCATGACGAACTTGCTGCCGGTTGCTCAGGATAGAATAAAATCATACAACTGTCGAAGTCACTAGTTAATCACATGTTGCAATACACTCATTATAAAACATTGTTATGAGAGTATCAAGTCAAAAAAAAAAAAAAAAAATAACAAATAATTGACCTCTACGGACATATAAATTAACAAATATATGAACTCATATGTCATAAGCTAACTATGAAAGAACATTAAAAACGAAGTATGTCTTGCGTTCAACACTGCGACCAACTATTATCATCGTCTAAATAATCATTGATTGAATAGTATGCCTTCGAACAAAGGTTAGATTTAACTTTAGCTTTAAACGAGTTAAAAGGCAGCTCAAGATAAGAAAGAGGTAGCTTATTGTAAAAACGGATACCGAGCCCCACAAATGAGCCTTGGACCCTTCGAAGACGATGGGATGGTGCATGTAATTTGTGCTTGTTTCTAGTGTTAAAGTTATGTATATCACTGGTTTTAGTGTATAAATGTATATTTTGCCTAATATATAATATGTTTGCAAAAATAAATTGAGATGCTACCGTGAGAATTCCAATATCTTTGAAAAGTTCTCTTAAGGAAACTCTTGACCCCAGCTGATATATTGCTCGAACAGCCCGTTTTTGTAACACAAATATATTTTGTATGTCTGCAGCTCTTCCCCATAATAGGATACCGTAAGACATAACGCTATGGAAATAACTAAAATAGACTAACCGAGCTGTGTAAACGTCAGTGTATTGTCTTACTTTCCTGACGGCGTAGGCAGCCGAGCTGAGCCTTCCTGACAGGCTTGATATATGCGGGCCCCATTGTAGTTTGGAATCAACAGTTATTCCCAAGAATACTGCTGAGTCCACAGTTTCAAGCATCTCTTTGTTTAAGATGATATTCGGTCCTAGATTACTAACATTAGGTAAGGCAAACTTGATACATTTTGTTACATCGAAGCGGATCGGAGATTTTATGCAATTCCATTGGCACAACTCCACATCGCTCCTCTCCTCTCCGCTCCAATGGACAGTCAGCCTTAGTCTGAGATTTCGCTCAGGGACCATAATCATTAACTTAGTAAAACCTAAGCCTAATATGTCAATTTTACTTGAAAAGCAAGCTGGCGCTTTTACATAAGCTTACCAGTCTTGCCGTATTATGTAAAGGCGACGGATATAACCGAGAGTCTTGAAGGGTGAGTTATACAGGAAATATTAAGTTAGTGGGTAGTTTAAAAATTAAAGCACTTTAACGGCCACTCTCGTCATTTTTCCTTTGTAGAAAAGTAGTGAGCCAGAATATCGGTTGTTAAACATGATGCAAGACAATTTATGAAAATATTTTTTATGGGTAGACTCTGAAGCATTTTGGATAATACTATCGATGGGTTTCCGTTTCATATTTACGTATTACGAAAAAAAAAATAGGACACACTTCATTTATTTTGCAATTACCCGTCGTTTATCAGAGTAATATTTCTACAGAAACACTCATTTCTAAAATCAAATTCATACGTAAACTTGCTGGGCCTTTTAATGAAAATTCTACATAAATTATCAAGCAATTAACCTTTGAACACAGTGAAAATAAAATAGATTCATAGTTCACTTTATATAAGCGAGAATCATAAATCAGAGATCTGATTCTGTTGAGTGCCTTCGAGAATTCACGAACTCAGTCACGGAGAGCCAGTTACGTAAAATAATTTATTAACAACTTAATATTATTTACCAACAATTCGCTTAAATCTTTTTGCGTTAATTAATAGAATCTGGATTTATTGCCTTAAAGTATTTATTTATTTGATATTATTTAGCGACGCGAATCGTGAATGTGATTTAGGAACATTTTGGTGTCCTTTAATTTATATGTATTTATTTATAACTGGCTTTTGCCCGCGTCTTCATACGCGTATATCTTGATTTTCCTGTTCCCGTAGGAATTTTGGGAAATCTTGTCTTAGTCCCTTACGGAGTGTTGGGAAGCTAGATACCAGATCTCAGCTTTCTACAACCAGTAGTTTCGGGTGTGCGTTGTCTGTTAGTCACTCAAGCACTCAGTAACGCAAGAGTTTTATAAAAATATGTTGATTAGGTTATGTTGTATATACGGACCGAGCTGTGAATCACTGAAACTCATCCCTAAATTCGAAACTCTAGAGAATACCTGTAAACGAGTAGTTGCTGAAAAAGCTGAGTCGTAAAAAAAGACAAGAAAAAGAACAATAAGTTCATATCACCAATCATAGTAGAGCCAGGAGCTATATGTCAACTGATCATTTGGAATACTTTTATACGCATCAAAATTCGATAGTCTATAATATCTTGAAGTCATTCCGAGAAATTGTGGACTGACATAAAATGGCGACCATTCAGAGCACAAGTCTACAATTTATCTGTTTTCGTTTGATAGTAAACCTTGAAACAAGGCTCTCAATGGTCTGTTTAAATATGAGCACACACCAACAAAGACCAATGACGGGCCAAGTTTACAATTTAACTATCACACCAAAACAGATAAATTGTAGACCAGAGTGCAAATTGGTCGCCAGTTTATGTCAATACACAATTTCTCGAACCGGCACGGAGATATTATAGACTATAATTTTTTTATGCGTAGAAAAGTGATCCCAATGATCAGTTGACAATTAATCGAGAGTTTACAATCTCTCAAGTTATTTAATAATCTTACGGAGTTTGCCATTTTCCTGTGACATATACAAGATGCACAGAACTAGTCAACGTGGTGAACTTTGGGAGAGGTCAATGCCCAGGAGTGGATGTCCTATGCCACTGCAGCCAACAACTGAATCAGACTGCTTGAATTATAGTCTACTTGTTATTTACCGTCAAGTTTTTTTTGACGCAAGGCAATTTTTTTTGTTTTTATTTGCGGTCTTGGTTGTCGCTATACGAATAGTGATTAGGTACTGTAGCTGTACTGTAGCAAAACGATTGACTTAAGAATCATTCAAATCGACCCCCGTGCCTTGTTTCTAGCGCGCAAAGGAAAAAAAGGAACAAACTTGCATACATACGGACATAGACTGATAAACACATTATCTACCCTTCTTTGTAGGTTAAAAAGAATGTCATTTCATCACAGACCTATAGTAGGCGCCAGATAATCGTGGAATAACGGTCATTGACCCACCTACAATTATTGACATTTTTAATTTGAAAAACGGAATTAATGACACAAAGCTGTCCCGAATCATCATCTCTCGTGATCCTTAACATTGTCTAATAATGAAAAACGATTCATATTTAATTGTTCAGGTACCTATGAACAGTTATTAGGGAAAGGTCAATATACTTTATTCCACATTTATCTGGCGCCTACTATAGTTAAAGAATCTTCTTTTGATCTGAAATTACAATAATCCAGTTCCAAAGACTTGTATGTACATTTCCATGGGATCGCAGACAGCTGATGCTCTTCAGCCTTGCTTCAATTCTTACATCCAAAATTCTAAGTTTCAGACTTTCCTAATTTGCAGCAGGGCGTTGTTTGCGCGGTAATTTAAAGGGAGTTTCAAAGAAAATCATTGCGAAATGCGTGAGGGAGGCACGTAATGAGTATATGCGGGCTGTTTGCACTCGCTGAGTTTGTCCTACTGTTTGTTCTGCAAGAAACTGATTTAAATAAAATTTAGTCTGTAACTGTGGAGTTTGTGTGCTGATGAGTATGAGTTGGCACATTTTCAGGGGTAAATACTTTTATATATAAATCAATTGCTGTTCGTTAGTCTCGCTAAAACTCGAGAACGGCTTGACCGATTTTGCTAATTATTTTTTTGTTTTGGTCGCCAGATTACAGGGAAGGTTTTAAAACAAAAAAAAGTGAAGTAGGGTAGGTATATAGGGTAGTTATGTAGGGTAGGTATGTAGGGTATGTATGTAGGGTAGGTATGAAGGGTAGGTATGTAGGGTAGGTAACCGTTGTTGGTGAAGGGAGCGAAGCCGCGGACACAGCTTGTAATAAATAATTATTTTTAACCGACTTCGAAAAAACGAGGAGTTTGCTACCTCGTAATTCCGTCATTTATAAACCGGATTGAAATATTATTTGAAAGGATATACTTTCCGATTGGTCCCATAGAAATTTCATCAAAATCGGTTCAGTAGTTTGGTTTTTAACTCAAAATAGCTGGTAAATTTTCCTTTTTGCTTCCTGTGACTTTTCAGTGGTGTTGTTAGGTATGGGGTATCACGAAATATTGAAAAAAAAAAAAATTGACAAAAAATTACAATCGACTTCCAAATGAAAAATCACTACAATGAACTCAGAAACAACCAAAAACATCGACTTCCGAAATTAAGCTTATTTTATACTTTGTAGTGTTTTTTACGTAGAAGTCGGTTGTATTTTTTTGTCAAAAAGTTTTTTAATTTATAATGAATCTGTAAAAAAGCTTTAAAGCCCTTTATTTTGACTTAATTTTATAGGTCATGACTTTACAGTTAGAGGTTTCATTTTAGTCCGTTTTTATGTGTGTGATCGCAAAACGGCTACTTTATTAAAACTTTAAAAGCAATCAAGTTTTTCATGAACTTCCTTTCATGGCTCCCATACTAACCGGAATCAGCTGAATATCAGTATTTGAATACAAGTTTTTCATGAATAAGTGATCAATAACAATTTCGTTGATAAACAGTACTATGATTTTTATTTTTGAATTTATCCATCACTTTTAGGGTTCCATACCCAACCAACGGAACCCTATTACTAAGCCTTCACTGTCCTTCCGTCTGTATGAACAGTTATACCGTGTCAAGAACCGTAACAGATCGACAAGAAGAGAAATTTTTAGTGTTTTTATATTGCCACAATAAAAAAAAAGAAATTATATTAAAAAACAATGAACGGGGGAAATAGTTCTTTGATTTTTAATTTTTAAAATTTTTTGTTTATACACACTGTCAAAACTAAATTTCAACTGTCGACCATAAAAAAAACTAGTTTTTTTCGGTGTGAGAGTCCGACTCGCACTTGGCCGGTTTTAATATCTAACATGCACAAAAAATAAGAACAGAACAAACAAATACAGGCAACAAAACACAAAGGTAAAACTGTTGCGACTGTAAGTAATATCGTTCACGTTTGCAACCTTCCGACAGGAAGCAGATAAGGGTTGCTGCTCACTGCTCAATTTTGCAGAATAACATGACGCTATCGTCATGTTATTCTGCAAAATTAAGTTTCAAGTTCGAAGATATTTTTTATTAGTCTTTACTGTATAATGATTCAAAAAAGTAATTCTGTTTATAATAAACATTAAATAATATGGACTATATTCTAAAAAAAAATAATGGAGTTTTTTTGCAGGAAAATATTAAGTATTACTAATTTGGAGTACCATTTCATTTCATATAAAGAAAGAAAATATTGCTATGTTTTATACATAGCAATATTTTCTTTCTTTATATGAAATTGACAAAACCTCTTAAAAGGCCACCTGCATACAATTATTGTTATTAAATGTCAATACAAACCACCAGTTGCTTGAACAACCAATACCGCAGTGTCGAACCACCTTTACTTTTAACGCGTCGCCGCTTTCTAGCCGTGAGCGGTCACTCGCCCCCTATACGATGTTTGCAACTCAAAGTGTGCCCCAAAAGGGTGCATCAGCGACTGCTCGATGGATATATTGGAATAAAAGCAAATAAAGCTGTAGCTTCACTCTATATGCATGTAAATCGGCCCCGGGCCTCGATACCGAATACAGATTGAAACGAACGGGGGCTTAACATTTTTATTGGATACAACATGCGCTTGGCGGCTTTGGCTTAGAATTTTCGTGATGGGCTGTCGTTGATCAGGTGATAGGTGTGAAGGATGGGGGGCTTTGATTGGGATTTATAGCTTTTGAAGTAAGAAGGTTTTTCTAAAAAGTTTAGTTAAGTACCTCGTTTGTTTTAAAATAGCAAAAAACTTGAACTTGGAATAATCGTAACTGTTAAACTAGAGGATTGAAAATTAATACGTCTCTAATAAAATACGTCATCATCATCATGATATCACATAAAAGAACATTATGGATATCGACTAGGCAAAGTCATCAATCAAACCAAGCACGTTTTCTGGATGTTAAAAGCACAGGACTATGGCATCGTTTTGGTCCCGGCCTATATCTAGCACAAGACGTCTTTTGGCAGAAATTATAATTTATTTATTAAAGACGTCCAACAGAAGATGTAAAAATAAATTTAAATTTTTGAAGACAAACAGTTTTAGAGTGCTTTCCTTCAATTAGAGAACATTTTGCAACTAAGTTAGCGTGTTACTAATACTAAAAAACGATGACTCCAGATAACTCAATCTACCCTTCTCACCACTACAAAAACAGTCATTACTCAATTGCAATGAAATATATCAAAATACCGTCCACACAGACGTCATGCATGACCGAATGCATTGTATTTTGCATACAAGAGCGGGAGATTTGTTAACTCTCTCGGAATGATCCAATATGCAAATTCTATATATACGAGTACGTTCGCAACTTGCACGTATCTACATTCGTATGTGAATAGAGAAACAGTTTGTAAAAGAAAAACTGATTCCTACATATTGATGGCATGAGTGAATGAAGAATCGATGTTTGATATGGGAATCTTTCGTGTTCTGTGGATACAAACTTTAATAAAGAATGAACCTAGTACAGAGCCGGTTAGTTGTGCAAAAAGAAGAAATAATAACACTATTTCTCCGATTTACGATCTAAGATCTACGCTTTGGAACGTGTAATTAGCTTCATCTCTATGGACAGACCGACCTTGACTATTCAAAAGTGCCTGTAATGGTTTAGTTGAAATAAATGCTTTGAGTTTTTTTTTTAAACAAAAATTAAAATAAATAATAAATTTCTGCTCCGTATTTGTTTCATTATATGATAATTATTTACTTAATGAAAATTACTCTGGTTGTTTTAATTTACCAATTCAATTAAATATTTCTTGACGCGGAAAAAATGGTAGCATTATGAAGTAAATTATTGTATAGATATAGTAGACACCAGATAAATGTGCAATTAAGGTTAATGACTGAATCGACTTCTTTCGTATGAAAAATGGTTCATAATTTATTGTTCGGGTATCTACGAAGGGATATAAGGTAAAGGTCAATGTACTTTATTGCAAGTTTATCTGGGGCCTACCATAGTTTAGTTAAAAGCTTCCTGACCATGCTAGCTTTTTATTTCAATAGGAGGCAGTAAGTCAAACTCAATATTGGTCACAAGGCATTGGGCGGTTATGAGGGAGCAGTTATGCTGGTGTTAATACACCAGTGTGGCAATTTTACTAATTTTCAATCAACTTTCGCATTTGCATCTCAGTTGCAATCTGTCATTAATGTATAGAAAATGATTTTTTGACAGACTACGACTACGATTTTTTTAGCAACGTTAAAAATTAGTAGAATAGCCACTTTGAGAGGCAATTGTGGTATTTTTAAGAAGCCTTCGCATTTACATTTGCATGGCAATCCGAAATCGTCAAAAACACCTTTCTCTACACTTTGAAAGTTTTTAACTTTTATTTTCGGTGATGCGACTTGAATCTGAATGCTAATAAGTAAGATAATAGGATATTTCACTAAAAAAACGAATTAGTCAGTCAGATAGATTACCAAAAAATATTGGATACATATTTTTTATTTTTACGTAAACAAAAAATGAAGACGCGTCACGCGTGTTTTCAACGCACTGTATCGCGTTGAAAGCACTTGTAGTCGTGACGTCACTATGATGGTACAATCGGGTACCTACATTTTTTGGAAATCTTTCTGACGGACTAATTAATAATAATAATAAATAATATCTTGGTACAACTCACACACGGTCATTCGGTCCCAAACTAGGCAGAGCCTGTGCTATGGCAACCAGACAACTGATAAACATACTTATATATTTCTAAATACATACATATTATAGACAAATTACACCCAGACACAGAACAAATGATCATGCTCATCACACAAAGATTTGTCCTGGGAGGGAATAGAACCAACAGGCCAGTCAAATTAGAATTTTTTCATTAATACCCTATTGGCCTTTTATGTTCTACATGTTCACCTCTAGGTATTCCTTAACCATAAACGGTCCTGAATAACCTTATCAATACTATAATTCAGCAACCCGCAACTGTACCTTTTTGCTATGGCAAAAGAGCCTTTTGTAACTTGACCCGTGTGTCCACTTCGCGCATAAGGGCGACGCGACACTGATTGCACCGTCTGTCACCAGTACCACTCGCAGTGAGATCAATAATATTGTCTGATGTCTGTGTATGTGTGTGTGTCTATGTGCCTATGAAGATAGGCTACTTCAAAACTATAACAATAGGTACTTCCAATTGGAAGTTGGAAATTAATTTTATTTAGTATGCTCGTGTCTTATTTTGGTAAATATTACAAACATTTAATTATTAATAAATAAAAACCAAAATACACGTCGTTTAAAATTGGTACATATATTAGGTTATGTCTTCCTACTAAACTTATATTTTGAATAAATATATCTTACATACATTTATAAAAATTATCATAATTAAAAAATAAGTTAAGTAATAAGGATAATAGTAGGTAAGTTTAGTAGTAAGTCAGTAAGTTTTAATAATGTTGAAATTATAAATAAATAAAATTGAAGTGTCTGTTTGTCATATCGAAATAACAGCTTTTTACCATATATAATATATATATAATATATCCTGGGACAACTCACACACGGTCATCCGATCCCAAACTAGGCAGAGCTACTACTTATATATTTCTAAATACATACATACTATAGATAAATTACACCCAGACACAGAACAAATAATCATGCTCATCATACAAAGGTTTGTCCTGGGTGGGAATCGAACCCACGACCTCCGGTTTAGCTGTCAGGGTCACTAACCACTCGACCAACAGGCCATTTGCAGAAAGTAAATACGATACCTATTTAAAAAATATTTTGCCTGTTTGTTCCGCCTAATCTCCAAAACGACTGGACCGATTTAGATGGGACTTTCATTGGCAGATAGTTAGAACACAGTTTATTAGGTTACAGATTATATTAAAGATAAGAATGCTTGGAAACATGCTGGTCCTGCTCCATAGGACAATCGAGGGTATAGTAGAAAAAGTCAAACTTGTTTTATTTACTGGTGTACTTTCAGGTTTTTAATATGTAGGTAATTTAACTCACACACTGATCCATTGTTTTTAATTATATTGTAAATATGTGAGTACCATGTCCCTTACTAGCAAACTTAATTTTATCTCTGCTGGTATTGCTTTGTTGTACCTATAGTATATAAGTGTGTGCTGTATATTAGTGTAATGTTGGATGCATTGTGCTCACATAATATAATCAATTGATCAATGTACCTATGTATACAAAATATTGTAAAACTTATATTTGAAAAGAGTAACTATGGAGTTTCTTGTCCGTTCTTCTCCATAAGAATCTACTTTTTGCGAATGGACAACTAGAGTCACTTATATTTTAATTTTAAACTGTAAATTTGACGTTCAAAAGTGCCTTTTAATGGTCTAGTTGAAATAAATGAATTGACTTTGACTTTGACAATTTGGAGGGTGGTGTTCAAATTATATGATAATCAGTTTACCTACTACAAACATTTAGAACTTCAGTCTCAAATTCAAGACAATAAAAAACCGCAACACGAACTTTTTACATAAAACTCATAGCTTCACTATAAAAACCTTCGACCAGACCCTATAGGTGACTATTACAGCAGCTACGCTAATTATTATTCAATAAATAATACCGTAAAGCTATTACAAGTCCTCGCCGCTATAATTAATGTAAGTTTGCACAAATTATACAAAACGTAACTAGTTGCGAACTATTCTTGTTATATTGTCTAGTTTGTTGGACTGCTGATTTATGTGGCGATAATACGGGGCTTTAGCCGATGAAGCGGGTTTCATTATGTTTTTGAACTGGAGGAATTAGTATCATAATTTAAACATTATGATTTTCGAGGTCGATCTTCGAGGTCCGTGGATGGCTTCATCCATTACATACCGGAATCCTCCGAGGCTCGGAAAGAACGTTAAGACGTTGGTCCCGGCTGTTATTTGAAGTTTGTCACTCGTTACGGATAGTCAGAAGGCAAAAAATGTCATCGTAGCTGTCACCAGTGTTGCTAAGGGCTTAAGAAGGAACACGGATGGGTTTAGTCAGTAAGAGTCTGCTCCACCCTGAGTGGAAGAAGTGATTTGATGATTATCCATCCTTAAAAAAAAAACATGCGGGACAGTCTTTGGGGACGGTTCGGTGACGATGACGCGAGTTCCATGATTTAGGTTCACCAAAAAAGTGCTCGCCACGCCTAAATAAGTTTTCACTTAAAAAAAGGGATATCGTGTAACTCAGTTACTGGGTTGTGGAGATCAGTGATGCAACTATGCCGTGCTCTGCCGATCCCGATATAGTTGGGAGAGTTTTTAAATACCTAATTTGTTCCTTAGGCTTTTATTATAGGGCCAGAGCCTACCAGGGTTGCGAAATTTGTTCGAAAGAGTCACCGCGGCCCTGGGGGGCTACTCTCTAAACCCGAAGTCCGTAGTTTCGGGCTTAGTTGCGGGTATATTCTACTCCGTATCACCTACGAACTTACGATTAGTTCCCAACCCGAACTAAGAATGAATGACAACACGATTTGACAGTAACTGTAACTGTGAAATCGTGTTGTCATTAATTGTGGTTAGGTGATACGGACTAGAATACGTCCGCAACTACATAAGCCCGAAACTACGGACATCGGGCTTAGAGAGTAGCCCCCTAGAACGCAAAGGGCTTTAGGAAGAACTAGGATGGGTTTTAGTCAGTAAGAGTCTGACACTCCCTTCCGCTTCGCCCAGAGCGGAAGAAGTCATTTGATGATGGAGAATCATCCTTAAAAAAAGCCTTGAAAATAATTATTCTGTTATAATAATTATCACCATTTTAATTGCATTTCATCAGTTTTAAACTTTCTCATACCTACATTGTGTAGTCACGAACGCTTTATTAATTATGAAGTTTTATAGCAGTAATTAAATCATTATAGAAAAGTTACGAATTGAGTTTAAAAAATAAAGTAAAAACCCAATTTTAAATTTCACCCTGAATTTTAATTGGCACATTATGAATCCTGCTAAACAATGTTTTATCGCGGTCAATTTAAAAGTTAAATCGAATTTACGAGAAAAAAAAAGAATTCGATAACCGTTAATGCTGACAGAATTTTAGTAACTAGTTGTAAACTTTTTATTAGTTTAAAACAAAGTGTATTGTTAGGTTTTGTTAAAAAAATGCTTTTATATGATTTATTACCTATCATAAAAGTTTGAAAATAATAAAACCACAGACATGAATTAATCACGAAAATTATGTACCTAAGGCGGGAATTACTTTTCCAATTTTCAGCTTATACTATGACGTGATATTACTTCCTGTGGGTGTCGTAAGAGGCGACTAAGGGACCAGAGAATGGGCAGCAGCACTCTCTGTGTATTGCAACAGCTCACTGCGATCACCAACCCGCCTGCCAAGCGAGGCGATCATGGCAAACCGAATTTGGGGGAGGCCTATGTCCAGCAATCGACGCCATTCGGCTGATGATGACGTGCCAATGCCATCATGACTCAGTTGTGAAAGTGGGATAGTGCTATGCGTCTTGTATAGCTCTTTCTCCCTGCCACACTTTCTTTTTTATGGATGGGAAATCATCAAATGACTTCTGCCGCTCCGGGTGGAGCGGAAGGGCGTGTCAGACTCTTACTGACTAAAAACCATACGTGTTCCTACTAAAGCCCTTTGCGTTTCAGGGCCGCGGTGACTCTTTCGAACAAATTCCGCAACCCTGCCAGGCTCTGGCCCTAGCGGGCCCCGTCTTCTATGCTGACATCACTTTGAACACAACGCGCCATCGACCCGGTCCCTGCCACACTGGACTCATAATGGTGGTGACGACATAGTGGGGCCGCTAGATCTAAACAAACAGAAGACTCACCCTTAGCCTAGTTCATATCTAAATAAGGAATGGAATAGCAGTGTCTCGTAACACCTGACTGTTTTTTGATAAAAGGTGGCTTCAATCACTAGTTGTAAAGATACTTGTTAAAACAAATAAATGTAATCAATCATTATAAAATAAATACCTGGGTACGGGATGGTTTCGAAAGAAAACCGCTATGTGGCGTTTATATTAATATATTTTCTTCTCTAAAAAAATAATTAACAGTTACAATTTTATTTTTAATATGTTTCTACTTGCATTTTTTTAAGTTTCATTAAAATCAGGTGATTCTAAAAATAATCTTTAGAGAAAAAGCTTGATAAATTAAAGCATCCATTGTTCGCAAACGATAATAATTTATGCTGCATATTAATTCGCACTGACAGAAAATATTCCTCTGTTTTATATCCATTAAGTCGAGAGTGAAAACTAAGATTAAAATAGAATAATATTATATTCTAGACACACGTACAAATCCCTCAGACTCGACTTGACAAGTATAATATGAAAATACGTGGAAAGCTGAGGTCATTCAACTTGCATTTTCTATTCTAAAGTAGGTATTATTGCTGGCTTTAGTGAAGTGGCAATTTTGTTATAAAAGATTTTTGAGTTATCGTGATATTGTGAAAATCTGAAATTTCATTTTGCTGAAGCGAGCTCCTACATTGTTTTGTATTATTTTTGCAGGATTGAGATTTTTAATAAAAGTGTGCTTTAACCCAGCGTGTGATTTATTTCAATAGGAACTCGTAAACACGACGAAAAATAATCTAGTTCTAGTTGTAGTCCTAGCTGTCCTCCCCCCAGCGACGCCCTAAGCCGAGTCCCGTACCCCACAGGGGGTGCCCTTAGCGTGTAGTCGCTTAGTTTGTAAGTTTTTATAAACCCTGGCTGGAGGCTTTAATATTATATTAAGGCCACCACAGGCAAGCCCGGTTAAGCAGTCGACAGCCTTATAAATTGAAGACGCCACTCAAAAAAAAAAAAATCGAAAAATAATCTTTGACATACTTGATACATACGAAGGATACCAGGACCTACGAAAGAGGAGCCCAGCAGTAAGATAGTAGACCCCATACCTAAGTACACATACACTTTTGCACTATTAACATTCCCGACGTAGATGTCTCTATTGATATTTCGCCGCCATGGCCGAAACGAGAACTATTCTTTTTACTTGCCCTAAAACAACGTCTGAAACAGTTAAATAGACAAAACTACCTACAATTAAAAATAATTCTAATGACCATACCTACATATTGTTTAATACCTACGCACAAATCAACACAGATGACCTAACATTCACTAAAACAAGATATCAACCCAAAATAACAGTCCCAAAACGCGTGACACGTATGAGTGAATAAATTATACCAACAAATACTCGTACCTGTTCCCGGTACGTTCCCAAATGAACCGGGTACGCGATCATAGCTGCAAATTATATTAATGTTTGTTTGATTGCCTGAACACTGAGAGAGCACCCCCGTTGGGAATTAACGGAGTATTCCTGTTAGTACGATTAGTACTGTTCCAGGAACTGGAGATCTGTGTCAACTGTTGGATGCTGTTTGAGACGACGTGTGATATGGAACCTGTGATTTGTGTGTTAGTACAATATTATTAGACTCGATTGTATTGCTGTATAGATTGGTAAGTATTTAGTGCCTAACCTGAGGGGATGTAAAAACCTGCCGGTCGATTCTGTAAACATGTCGAAGTGAAGGCTTGCGTGAAGTGATCACGAGGTGAGCTGTCAATCCATATAATCAAGATGGAATGACAGCTCACTTCGTGATCCCGTGACATCTTGATTATATGGATTGACAGCTCAAATCGTGATCACTTCACCCAAGCCTTCACTTCGACATGTTTAAGTCGAAGAGTTTTTGATGCTTACTATGTTGTCCCCCTCTCCCTTTGTTATTCATGCTTGTACATAATTATTATTTGTATGTGTACCATATAATTTGTTATTTTTAATTAGGTCTTCAGACAGAATCACTAAAAAATAATTTGTGTGAAATATTATTTTTCAAAGTTTACTCGTTCTCAAGGTAAATTTTACCATTTTTTTGGACTCAACAGTAGCTCTAGTGTCATGACTCATGTCGTAAGCCAAAAGCCAATTTCTAATGTAATGGTCATTGCTACCATCTGTACTTATGTTTGAATAGTTTAAGGACGGTGACTATATTGCATTGTTACGAGATATATCAAGAAATCCTCACTGGGCAGACCTGCGTAGGTAGACCTATTATGCCTTGTTCAAACTACTGGAGTGGCTTGCATGAGTACTGTCTTATGAGTTTCACAAAATTGACCATTGTAAACCAGGTGCAAAACAAGCATTTCAGGCAAAGCACGTCTTTGTTATCAATCTTAACTAATATTATAGTGTGTAATGTTAGTTTGTCTTAAAGAGGAAATCTCTGAAATTACTGAATCTATTTCGAAAATTCCATCACTATGACACTCAACGTGCAACATTGACGTAACTGTTCCGCATGAAAAACAAATGAAATATTTTGACTTAAATCGCGAGGGTATCGACATGTGGGATGTGAACTCAGCAATCATTGTACCGATAGTCGTGTCAGCCAACGGCTTAATAGCCACGAGCCTCGACCTTAGGAGGCTCTCGTTAGGCAGCTGGATCAAGGGCTTGATTCAGAAAGCAGTACTTCTGGACATAGCTCGCATTGTTAGGAGGTTCCTCTCTCTGGAGCCCTGACCGCTGGTAGCTTGGACCCTGTTCCCAATACCGGTAGGCTACTAGTTTTTATGTTATAAGTGTATTTTTTGTGTGTTTTTAAGAAATATTTCATAATGTATCAAATAAGTTAAGAAAATTAATAAACGAAATAGACTATTTTATAATTATTTATCTCAAAAGGCACGCTATAAGGTAATGGAAGTGGAGCCGCGGGAAAAGCGAGTAACCATGAAAAAACTGAATTGCTAAAGTTTACAATACGCATACACCCTAATCTCTTCAAAATTAGAGTGAACAGGCTTTGTCTCTGTCATCTATGACCTAGACTAGAGTCAAGAGCAAACCCATATTAAATTAAAAAAAAAAAAAAAAAGTTTCTAGATTTTTCCGTTTTTCACATTTTCTTTACAATCCGTTAAAACCACATAGCTCCGTGTTAATAAGATGATTTCTATCGCGATCCTTTTTAATTTACACTCGTGGACAGATAAACGGACCCAGCGTCGGGAAACGGCTTGTTACTTAACAAAACAAGACCATTAACAAGTAGAAACACGTTTTCTTAAGTGTACATTAGCACTTGCCAAAATATCTTTGTACATTACTCTTTTCCTTTGTCCGTTCTGTACAATATCCGTTAATGTAGGTCTGGGACACTTTCTGGGATGTAGTGGTGTTTTAACTTTTATTGCTGGACTTTAATCTTAAGACTTTTCGTAACTTGCTAGCCAGTAATGTCGCGACAGACCACGAAAGCGTATTAAAAAAAACTGCAATTTAATTGGTGGTTTTAAAAATCACTAAATTTGTCATATGCGAGAAGCACAGGGCTAGTCTTTGTGGCGTCTGAGGCCTTAAAGCCGAAATACACGTGGCTGTTACTTGCTCAAAAGTATACAAGTAGCTTGCATGCCATAGTCACATACACCAATAAGCACTTATTATAGTACAATGACATGAAAGATACTTGCATACTTTTGTGCAAGTTACAGGCCGTAAGTTTGTGTAAGAAACAGGAGTGGATTTCTTCAGACTGAATGATTACGACTGAAAACAACAATAGAAACATTTGACGCCAGTTTATTCTGTGGCCTCACTACGACGTCAAAACAATGATGGTTCCAATGTGAGAGAGAAAAGGAGCTACACAGGAATAATACTATCCCATTTCACAATAGATAATCATGTTACATTACAGTCTTAATATCAAGCATGTTCAACTAGTGGATTGACAAGGCTACTACGGCTTGCCACTTGAACGCTTACTAACCCAATCTGAGCAAGGCTTTAGGCTAGTCGGCAAGCCGTTCTAAGTTAGTCAGTTAGCTCCATGTGACAGGATCGTATATCTCAATTTATTTTGATTTAGAGCCTACCGCAGGCTGGATACATTGAAATGCTCGCCAGTGTTACCTACATATGTACGTAGAATTGTAATTTCTATTAACGATATGTAGATACGGTAGCTAGATATTATTGTTTTGGTCTGACTCTCAGTAACAAATAGGTTCTGTTTGATTTTTAGGGAACAGGATATCTAATAAATAATTACCTACTATAAAATAAGAAGTGAATATTTTAAGAAGTCAATACTAAATAAGAAGTGAATATAAAATCACACATCTACTGTAACTAGGTTCTTCTGCTAAACTATTTGGATGAATATTGAGCAGCTAAACTTGAAAATAAGTGTTTGGGCTATCCTCGTATCTTTAAAGAAAGTTTGCAGTCGCAATCAGTCAAAGAATTGTCAAAATGTAGGGAAATTGGAAGTGTATATTACAGTGCTCGACTGTAAAGTGAATTTGAACGCTCCAAAAAATAAGAGAATGGTCTTTAGGTCAACAACATTATCTTGTTGATTACATGATGATCTTAGAGCAAACATTTTAAGCTCAAATAAATCGAATAACAATCACAATTAAACTATGTCTAATACGAACGATAAATAACATGAAACATTTGAAACACGCTTATTACAAAACCACAATTAATTTCGTCTGTTCACTGCAAAACAAAGGCTTATTTATAAGAAAAGTTTGAAGAAAGCACAGCATTCCGACCTCCCTTGCCCTTCTCGAACTGGATTAATTAAATTAATTAATTCGAGAGCCACGATTACAAAAATATTAACTTTTGTTTCTATTCTGTTTATATTAAAATTGAATTCGGTACCCGATGCGAGGATTTTAAATGATTTGGTAAATATTCGTAGCTACGTAATAATGGCTGAACGGGTTGATCTTATAGGTTAAGTAACGCTTGCCGAGGTCGATTTGTGGATGGGTGACTTTCCATCCATATCTTACCGAAGCTCCTCCGTGCCTCAGAAAGCACGTTAAACCGTTGGTTCTAACTGTCATTCGTAGGATTTTGACTGTCGTTATGGATATTCGAAAGACAGACAATCGACGCAATAACTTTAACGTATATCAAAGTAGTAATTAGGCAACATAGCGCTCAGCCATACTTTAATAATGTGGTCAACCGTGTCGGTGAACCTTGTTTCAAGTAAAGAAATCATTAAAATATTACTAACCAATGATATTATAAGTAAAAAGGTGAAAAAAAAACACCTTTTTACTTATAATAACATTGTTACTAACAATGAAATTATTCATTAATATATTGTATTTATTAACATTTCACATATTTCTAAAAATTGATTTAATAATATTAACCTACTTTGTGTAAAGAAATTAGTATAGTAAACGGTATAGTGCTCCAGCTGCGATCAATTCATACTCATAAATTACACGATCTTTGAGTAACTCTCTCAAGGAATCCTTTTGCTCTCCTGTTCTTTTGATGACATACAAGAAAGTAACCTCAAAAACGATTGAGCGCATGAAAAAAAGTTAAATCCAAACATTGTTGCAAATTTTACGTTCTACAATTTTGATCATAAGTGTCAACATCATTGGAGCTACAGATACCGAGATAATTGTGAAACCGATTTTCGTCACCTTTGTTTGACCTTCAATAACTAACGACGCAGAGACGAGATTTTAAGACAACGTTTAGAATGCCAAAATAAAGGTGTATGCATACGAGTTTCAAGCTTATTATCTCGCATTCCGAGGAGAAAACCCTAATTTGATATTAAGAGACAACGTTTAGAATGCCAAAATAAAGGTGTATGCATACGAGTTTCAAGCTTATTATCTCGCATTCCGAGGAGAAAACCCTAATTTGATATTAAGAGACAACGTTTAGAATGCCAAAATAAAGGTGTATGCATACGAGTTTCAAGCTTATTATCTCGCATTCCGAGGAGAAAACCCTAATTTGATATTAAGAGACAACGTTTAGAATGCCAAAATAAAGGTGTATGCATACGAGTTTCAAGCTTATTATCTCGCATTCCGAGGAGAAAACCCTAATTTGATATTAAGAGACAACGTTTAGAATGCCAAAATAAAGGTGTATGCATACGAGTTTCAAGCTTATTATCTCGCATTCCGAGGAGAAAACCCTAATTTGATATTAAGAGACAACGTTTAGAATGCCAAAATAAAGGTGTATGCATACGAGTTTCAAGCTTATTATCTCGCATTCCGAGGAGAAAACCCTAATTTGATATTAAGAGACAACGTTTAGAATGCCAAAATAAAGGTGTATGCATACGAGTTTCAAGCTTATTATCTCGCATTCCGAGGAGAAAACCCTAATTTGATATTAAGAGACAACGTTTAGAATGCCAAAATAAAGGTGTATGCATACGAGTTTCAAGCTTATTATCTCGCATTCCGAGGAGAAAACCCTAATTTGATATTAAGAGACAACGTTTAGAATGCCAAAATAAAGGTGTATGCATACGAGTTTCAAGCTTATTATCTCGCATTCCGAGGAGAAAACCCTAATTTGATATTAAGAGACAACGTTTAGAATGCCAAAATAAAGGTGTATGCATACGAGTTTCAAGCTTATTATCTCGCATTCCGAGGAGAAAACCCTAATTTGATATTAAGAGACAACGTTTAGAATGCCAAAATAAAGGTGTATGCATACGAGTTTCAAGCTTATTATCTCGCATTCCGAGGAGAAAACCCTAATTTGATATTAAGAGACAACGTTTAGAATGCCAAAATAAAGGTGTATGCATACGAGTTTCAAGCTTATTATCTCGCATTCCGAGGAGAAAACCCTAATTTGATATTAAGAGACAACGTTTAGAATGCCAAAATAAAGGTGTATGCATACGAGTTTCAAGCTTATTATCTCGCATTCCGAGGAGAAAACCCTAATTTGATATTAAGAGACAACGTTTAGAATGCCAAAATAAAGGTGTATGCATACGAGTTTCAAGCTTATTATCTCGCATTCCGAGGAGAAAACCCTAATTTGATATTAAGAGACAACGTTTAGAATGCCAAAATTAAGGTGTATGCATACGAGTTTCAAGCTCGAGAATATCGCATTCCGAGGAGAAAACCGTAGTTTGATATTAAGAGACAACGTTTAGAATGCCAAAATAAAGGTGTATGCATACGAGTTTCAAGCTCGAGAATCTCGCATTCCGAGGTGAAACCCTAATTTGACTGAACTAACATAGTTTATTGATGAGTGTAAGACACGTTGACTTTCCTGAACAAAAAAATCAATACGCCGCAATCATCAGAAAGTCAAAGTCAAAAGTCATTTATTCATATTAGGCTGAGTGCCAGCACTTTTGAACTTCAAAATTCTACATATAGACAGTCCCCAAAAACGCCCGCCCGTCACCACTTCCTAGTGTTTTAGCTGGGAAAAAGAAGTTGCGCAACAAACTCCCCAGCAACAAATAAATAATGCGGAAGCCGTTGTTTGAAAGCTATCCAGTACTTAGAAGCAGTTTCTGTGAACGTTATTTTGATTGATGCCAGGTTTCTGAGGTACTTTATCGGTCGTTTATTTGTCCGTTAACGCTATTTATTATAACGCCATTGGTAGATCAATGGTTAACAGACAGATAAAGGACCGATAAAGTACCTCAGAAACCGGGCATGAATAATGTTTCAACAAGATAAAACTGTTGTGATATTCCCCTACTGTATTTCAAAAAACTTTATCGGATGTCCTAAGCAAACAATTCACCACGATATCACAAATTCCCATGAATATCTTACCCATTTCAATTCCCCACAAAACTAATAAATAGTGTGTCTCCTGACGTCTTTTTTAAAATATTTCGGATCATCTTACGTCTCGGTTGTCGCGAACGATGTAAAATACGCGTCTCCTGGGAAATTTATTTGCGGGATCCTAAGCCGGCATAACTTGTCCTGATGTCCCTCATCGAGGCATTAGCTGGCTGATGTTGCTTTATGCTTTTATCATGAGCTGCTCGATAGTCCAGCGTGCTTCTGATTTCCCCTGGCATTTTTGACTTTGTTAAGTTTGGCTTTCGGATAAGTTTCATTATAACAACCTGAAGGTAATCTGCAGGTAAAACCTGGATAAGGCTGACACAGGAACGTGGGTATTGGGTCAAGAAAATAGAGGCCTATACTCAGCTATGAGCAAAGTTGGGCTGTGGATGATACTGGTCAAACATAACACCACCGTGTTATGATAAAATTAATGGTTTACAAAGTGTGATATGTAACGAGTCACTTACGGCGACGTCGACGAAATAAATGGCAATAAGGATGTTATTACAGTTATCGATCGACGATCGATCGATAACTGTAGAAACTATCGATCGACTTCAACTAATTCATTCTACCATCGATCGACGATCGATCAATATGTGTGGTAATACTCTAATGTTTTAACTAACCGTTTTATTCAAACCACCCAGGTGCATTTGAATAAAACGGTTAGTTACAAAATGCCATTTATTCAATGTTCAGTCATTACATGTGTGGTCTGCGGGTGGTAGAGGAGCCTATGTATAAGAGGTTTAGGTGGTGAGCCGAAGTGGCAAATTTGTAAAACATTCAAACAGATCAAACGATAGGTCTGTTGCTGTCGCACTCGTTCGCCTCCATGTTTAACAGTACACAAATTCATTTTAATCTGTATCAAATATACTGTAACACATACAATAATAGAAGCCCATGAAGACAATTTGTCCGTTCCAGACTTACATCTCACCATGACCACGACCTTCAGACATGAAAGACCGACCAAAGAGAGAGAGAGAGAGGGAGAGATAGAGACACACGCACGTCACACACATTATATAACACCGCCTCTTGTTGCACAAACTGTCATTCCATCTTGCCAGATTTTGTCAATCTTGACATGTAACAATCACCATTCTGCTGCGTATAGCACCTTAAAGGTCATAACACACATATCAACTCGAAAAGGGATTGTCACTAACCGCGACTCGCCACTTGTGGTTGCTGCGGGCCACACGACTGACTCCAACACCCGCCATGCCCGCCATTCATGTCACGCTGCTCCAACCCCGCGCGGCGTTAGGCCATAGCATCTTAAGACTGCGCAGTAGAAAGCGGGTTATAAAATGTGGCGGCTTCCGAACACCGGTGACTGTCACGCACTTCTGCCACTGTTACAAAAGTGCCGGTAGCGCGCGACAGCCACCGGTGGCTGTGTTCGGTGACCCGTTTGCGCTGAGCCTTAGGCACAAGACGTCTCACCGCCGACGAGCAGCGAAAAGCGAGAGCAAGAAACTAGTAAAGAGCTGGCGAGCAGCGAGAAGCGGTACTGTAGTTCAGATAGTTTAGTCGCTCGGCCTCAAGCAAGTGGTCTTATGTGNCACGCTGCTCCAACCCCGCGCGGCGTTAGGCCATAGCATCTTAATACTGCGCAGTAGAAAGCGGGTTATAAAATGTGGCGGCTTCCGAACACCGGTGACTGTCACGCACTTCTGCCACTGTTACAAAAGTGCCGGTAGCGCGCGACAGCCACCGGTGGCTGTGTTCGGTGACCCGTTTGCGCTGAGCCTTAGGCACAAGACGTCTCACCGCCGACGAGCAGCGAAAAGCGAGAGCAAGAAACTAGTAAAGAGCTGGCGAGCAGCGAGAAGCGGTACTGTAGTTCAGATAGTTTAGTCGCTCGGCCTCAAGCAAGTGGTCTTATGTGACGGAAGATTACTCGTACCACTCGCTCCGGTCCGCCCTGTAGATAGAAATGACGGCTCAATCTCATATCAGATTCGCAAAAACCAGTTTCTCAAAAAAAAAAACATTTGCATTGTACCATAAGTACAGCTGAATGCAGAATGTTTCCTGATGACTGCTGGTTGGTCTCTCGGCGTGAGTTCCGACTTTTGACCGCCAAGCGAGCATCACTGAGCGATATTATCTTTGATAGCTCTTGTCACTGCGATAAACCAGTAGTAAGAGAGTTCTCGCCGGCATTGTGAACCGCCAGCTGCCGACTATAAAGTGTATGTCTCTTTTAATCACACTGGATCACTCCTCGTTGGCGGTCAGACAAGTGCCTCATAAACACCTACTTGACATTCGACACTTCTATGATGCCACCTATAGTAGTGAGGTCCGGTAAAAGACACGACACAAAGCAATGTGTGGTAAACAACGGATTCTTCTATTTACCACTTCATGGGACCCAAAACAGGAAATAAGACAAATCTTAATGAAAATACAAAATTGAATGAACTGAAAGTTTTATTGTGAATTATTTAAGTAGGCATTATGTTTAGGTACTATTGCTTTTAAATAACATTATGTTTTGTTCATTCTTACATATATAGAGATAGTTTTATATAGATAACGGTTCGGGCTATTCCATTTCCATTCTGGATTGTATGGCTTGGCCTTTCGGGGTGTCTGGGTGTGAAACGGCGGAAAGTCAAAGCCTTGATCTGCAAATACAAAATGAGTTAGTGTGGCATAGTAAAGTACCTGTGTCGCTGCATGCCGACATCCTGTTTGATGGTGAAGGAATCACCGTTTAATATGAATATCTACAACAGAAGGAGGCATCGCAGATGCGTTGCCATGCCAAAAATGTTTCACATGCTTTTATCCATACCGAAACATAACTTCTTGAGTGTCGATCACACAGAGCAATACACTTTTTACCATATGATTTTCGTCACGGATGTTTTTAGCCCTGTGACGAATGATAAGGTCTGCCAAGCCAACTGGCCAAAACCAGTTTTCTTCTGCAACGCAGTTG